>VWPU01014427.1:0-47000 GCA_013398955.1 Callaeas wilsoni | reverse complement strand
AGGGAAGGGAAGGGAAGGGAAGGGAAGGGAAGGGAAGGGAAGGGATATAAAGGCAACGAATTACTTTCTGTTCAGCACAGCTACAAAGCATGCACCTCAAACTGGACGTGTGTGTCCCAAAGGATACAATTAAAATGCAATTACTACATAGAGGCATCATTAAATGTCAATGCTAATTGACTGTACAAAGAACTTCTAATGATCTGCTGTGTGTACTGTGGTAATAAGTCTAAGTGGACAATAATTTAAATTCTGTGATGGCTGAACATGATGAGTAAAACAAACCCCTACAACTCTGCATCTAGAAGTGAAAGCAAAAGTGCTTTCACTCAAAAAGCCTTTTGATTATCAGATGAGATGAGCTAAGCAGCATCCTGGTTTTGGCTGGGGTAGAGTTAATTATCTGGTACAGCGCAGCGTTTTGGATACAGTCAGACTAATGTTGAAAACACACCGATAATACTTGTTTTGGATACAGTCAGACTAATGTTGAAAACACACCGATAATACTTAGTGCTCACCCTAAATCAAGAACTGTCCAGTTTCTCATGTTGTGCCAGTGAGGAGGTGCACAAGACGTTGCGCAAGGACATGTCTAGGACAGTTGACACCAGCTGACCAAAGGGACATTCTGTACCATAGAGCACATTATTCAGCATGTAAAGCTGGAGGAAGGAAGAAAGGAGGAGCATTCACAGGGATGTCATTTGTCTTTCCCAGTCACCCTTACACCTTTACATGTGATGAAGCCTTGTTTTCCTGGGAATAGCTTGCCCATGAGATGTGGTGGATGAATTCCTTATTCTGTTTTTCTTACATGCACAGCTTTTGCTTTACCTGTTAAACTGTCTTTATCTCAACCCACAAGTTTTTTTTCACTTCTACATTTCCAATTCTCTCCCTGGTCCCATTGGTCAGCGAGTGAGTGAGTAGCTGTATGGTACTTGGTTGCCGGCTGGGATTTAGCCCAAAGGAATAGGCTTAAACACCACCAATGAACAAAAACACAAAATTAAATAAATCTGACATATACGTATGTGATACAGACTACCAAGAATCAACTTCTGGTATACATGTTAAGCAATGAAGTGAAAGAGAATATCTCCAGAATATTTGGCTATCTCATGCTAATATTGACTCCTTCGCATCACTGTAAATCGTCAGCACTCAAAACTCTGTCCGTACCCTGGAAAAATCCAAAAGGAGTTGGAGTGTAGAGGAATACTAAGCATTGTGCCATCAATCAAATTAGAAAAATAGTTTCAATTATGATTTGGTTCATACTATCATATATCTCATGTGTATCTGTATGTCGTGACATCCAGAAGACTGTAGAAAGCCATTGTTATCTCAGTTTCTTCAAAACGAACATTTGAACTTCCATGTTCAAAGATTAATTTCTTCAGAAATTTGCTTTAGTATATTTTCTTGGATTTGAACTTGATTTTGATTTCTGCTGATCTTTGTGGGAATGCTTGCCAAGGGAAGCTTCACAGATGAACAGATAAAGACATAAGATTGATGCAATTGTCAATATCTCGTCTGCAATATCAAAGCCGAGAAAAAGTGTTTACTAAAATTAGGGAAATAAGCACCATTTATTATTCGCCTTGTCTGAAGCTTCTCAGAATAAGCGCCCATAATCACTTATAATCGCAGCAGCCTATAACAGTATAGATGGGTTAAAAATTTTGAATGCCAGCTTTCTGCCTCAATCTAAATAATTTCCAATTTTTTGGCAATAATTTATGCATTTTTGTGGAAGGTAATATTTATGTTTATACTAAAAAGAAATACATTCAGTTAAATGTCAGCAAGTACTTATTCACATGAGACTTTACAGGATGGACTCTGAGTCAGAGAGGAGGCTTCCTCTCAGGCCTTTTGTCTTTGAAAAATCTCATTGCAGAGGAAAGCATGTGCAGAGCAGATTGGCTGGAACCTGCAAACATTTTCTTCTTCACTTGAATTCACGAGTTAATATACAACAGACCTCTGTAAATTGCTCTGAACATGTGCCTTAGAGAACAATTTCACATCTTACAATTTCTGCAGATTTCTGCTAAAATAAAGGGATGGAAAGGTTAATATGGATATTGCACAGAATATTTTTGGCTAGACAGAATATTTGAGCTCAGAAACTTTTATTCCACTTACTTTAAAATCCCTGAGATTCATAATAAAGTAAAAAGAAAAGTGTGTTTGACTGGTCATCACAGAAAAACAAACCTATCTTAATGGGGGCCAAACTGACAAGAAAACTAACTACTAATATGTAGAGATGCAAGGTATGAATTCTGAACCACTTTACTTAGCAGACAGAACTCAAGACTCTGGAGTCTGATACTTCCTTTGCTGTCATCAAGTGACAGATGATATAGTCAATATACTGTCTACTTATTCTGCTAAACCTAATGGCAGAAATCTCTGCTGTAGAGGGTAGTCACAAATCACTTAGGCAGTGGTATTATGCAGTGCTAAGAAGTTAGTTTAGACAAAATTTGCATTAATCTCAGCAATATCATATAATTGTCTTTTCTCTAAAGCCAAATGCTTGCCAAGGAGGTAAATAGTTTTCCTTAGTGTAGTCAGAGCTATGTAATCACAGACTAGGTGAGGCTGGCAGGGTCCTCTGGGGATTGCTCAGGCAACCACTGCTGCTCAAAGCGCAGTCACTTGCAGCAGGTTGCTCATGGTTGTGACCAGTTCAGTTTTGTGTATGTAGAAGCTGAAGACTCTGCAACCTCTGAGCTATAGTACCCAGCTGCAGAAATAGCTCCATCATGCAGTATTAAATACGCTTTATATTCTTTTCTTCAGCAGGAGATTTGGCAGTATCTTTTCCCTACTGTAGAACCAGAACAAGGCTGTAAGAGACAGATTGATGTTATTTCCAGCTGTATTTGCCAAAAGCTTACTGCGTTGTTGCCCGTGTTTCTCCCTTTTTCCCTTTTTTTTTCCAAAGATTTTGATCTACGCAGAAATGCAATATGTGGGTAGAATACATTTCTTTTTGTCATTTTAATTTAACACTTCTAAAAGTGTTTATTTCTGGATTGAGTCATACTCACCTAAATATTAATTAACACTATGCTTGGCCCCTGTAGAAACTTAAGAGAAAGTTTATGAGTGTGTTCATTTTGAAATACATTCCTTTGATGTCATGACAGGAAATGTAAATACAGATAATCAAACAGCTAAATTGATTTTGGAGGATGTCATAATGTTCATTTGCAACAATGATTGAATGTGTGCACCTCAAATACATTTTATAATATTTGGTTTTTTCCCATTTGACACCTAAATCAAAACACAGACTGGAACATATACTGATTATGCAAGTCATGTGATTATTGAAGCTTTTAACAAATGAACAATGGTACATTGCTCTAAGACTGTTATCAGATATAAAATAATTATATTTTCAACCTTTTGCTATTCAATCAAAAATATATAGAGTGGAAAGTATTGATCATTCTTCTATTCATTTATAATCATACACATATTATCTTTCTATTCTGAAAATTCCTTTGCATTTGACTTCATCTGACATAGAGACAGTCAGAGATTGAAAATCATGCAAAAAGATACAGCCAGTTGCATAAATTTGCCATCACTTTAGAACTTCTATGCTGTCCTTATTTTATGAAATAGATTACAGCACTAGTCCACTCAACGTCAGAGAAAATGTATACATTTTCCAGTAAAGTATCTGTCTTTTGGATTTTGCAGGTTTAGGTTTCAAACATGTATTAATATGAAGATTCTAAAGGAGAATATAACCCTGTTAGTCTGCAGATCGTTTCTTGATTTTCTCATGGTACCTAAGAGGTGCATTCTACTTCTACCAGGAAGACTGAGACAACAACTTTGAGTATCATGCAAGAGTGGACTCTGAGTGAAAGGCAGAAGAATTCCTATTTGTGGTTTGCTAGAATGTTTTTATGTTTTGATTCCTAAGAAATGTAACCCTAAGTATGAAAAAAGTCCATAGTTAGAAAGAAGGAAGCCAGGCAGTGAACGTTTTTTTTTTTTTTTTTCCCAATTAAACCAAGCAAGGGACATACATTCCACTGTGTTAGCAGTCTGGATTTTTTCACTATGCTCTTGAAAGGACATAGCATAGTTATAAACAATGAGAATGATCACATTTAATAATTAGTCTATTTTCTTGTGAGAAAAAATAAAATATAAACCACTGACCAGTAAATAGTAGTTTCTTCTTTCTATTCATTCTTTCTTTTTTCTCCCTCTTTACTCCTCACTATGGGGATCTCAGTAAGAACTGTGGTGATTTTCTCTGTAGAAGGTACTGTATACTTTATTTCTCAAAATAATAGGAAGTCTTAGAAAAGTGTAATACAAGCAGGTTGTCAAATAACCATATAAGAATAAAATTAAATTCTTAAATTAATGCTAGGTACAGCTATCTAAAATATAAAGTGACCAGTCCCAGGTAATCATCTGGTACCTTCTGTCATATATTTTCAAAGTGGCGTTATCTCAGCTGTCTCTAATGTCTAGAAGGTGCCTGTACAATCTTAAATCAAATACCTAACTTTATGATATTTTGGCACACATTCATCTGGAGTAAGTCCTAGGCATCTGGACAGAAAACCTCTGCTTCTGATGTGTTTCTCTGGGTCCTCATTAGGGTCAGTGGATATAGAACCAATACAGTCAGGCTGGCCACAGACTAGTCCATTTCATCCTGGAGTCAGAACCTAAACAGGGTACACACAGGCTAAACAAACCTGGATTTCACAGAGTAGGAGTAGAAACTCTACCCATGATACTTATGTTGTATCTCACTTGTAGAAGGCGCAATGAATCCAACTTCTAGGATTTTGTAGAATGAGCCCTGCTTTAATGTAAAGACTTAGAAAGATAGGTTAGGAGAATCCTGACATAAAGATTAATTTATACAATTTAGTATATAATGGATAGGAGGAAGTAAATACATGAGTATCAAGAAATTAAAAAAATTATTAATTTATTCTCTATATTTTTGTGAGATAGGTTCATGTTCTTTCTTTACGAGAAGGAAACCAGAAGATTATTAACAATGTTGTTACTATCTTCAGTGAGAACAGCATTTAAATATCTTCATTACTTTTTCTTCAAGAAAAATTTAGTTTAAATATACTCACTCTGTTACAGCTTCATATAATAATGACATATTTAACCTATGTGAAGTTGTGAACTGGAAAGTCGCTTTCTCTTGATCCTGTTGTAGAAGTTTAACTTTTTTCTGTGGTGCTCATTGCCTTCCTTTCTGTTGGCTTATGCAATCAAAGAGTGCAGTAAAATCACGGACTGAAGGAAAGAAATATCTTATTCAGGTCAAGTAGAAGTTTTAATGTTCTTTTCCAACACTTCATGAAGAAAACAAACACCCTCCTTTCATGCATGGCTTCACTCAAAATTAGCTTTTATCAACCTTTTATTAGCACAATACCGTAACTAGTCTTTTTTATAAGAAGTAGATATTACTATTTAGCATATTTTAATTATCTTTCTCCATGTGGAAAATTCTTACACAGTCTTTAAAGTTGGATTTTACTTTTTTTTCCTTTCTTCGAAATAATGTCTAAGATATTTCTTTAGTTTTACCTTGATCTAATGAGACATGACTTTATCTTTTAAATAAGTAGAATTATTTTACTTTTTGTGTACAAAGTTCTTTAGTCTCAATACATATTTAAATGAATCTACTAATCTGTTCATTTAGACCAAAAGTTGATCTTAGCATCTCCTAAAGTAGACAATAAAAATCCAATAATTTTAGACAACTTCTGGAGAGCTTTCTTGTCTTTCTCACAGAATTACAAAGCGTCACAGTGTTAATTATTTTCTTAAGGATTGCTAGATATCTATTTCCCAGTAAAAATAAAAATTTTATTTTAATACAAGTGTAGAATCATTTAGTCTGGAAAAGACCTTTAATATCAGAGTCCAGCAATTAAGCCAGCGCTTCCAAGTCCACCATTAAACCATGTCCCTCAATGCCACATCTACTTCTCTTTTAAATACCTCCAGGGATTGCCCTCCCTGGGTAGCCTTTTCCAATGCTTGGCAGCCCTTTCCATGAGGACACAGTATCCAATTTAAACATTTATCCCAGCCAAAATCCTCTCTATCCCTCTCTAAACTCTATACCAGCCAAAATCAACACATTGCCTTCAAAACCAAAACTAAATTACCTTTGACTCTAGAACCTAGGTCTTCGGGGAATGCAGTTATGACCATATTTTGCTTGATTTTACAGATATTTACAGAAAGCCACATACTATTGACATCCTTAGCTGGGGAGTACACTTTCTGGAATCCGAGACATCAGCCATTCAGATGTCAGTAACAAGGACTGAGAAAATGAGCCTTAGGGTTATAGTGTCTCTTAGGTGAGGGAAAAAACCTGGAAAATACAAGGATAAACAATCAAATAGTTAAAGAGAATTTAAACAGTTTTGAAATAAAACTAAGAAAATTGAAATTTTATGGAGGAAAACGTCTTCTGAAAACTATATTCTTTCAGGAAAATTTGAATGATAGCTGTCCCATAGATTTATCAGGCAGTATCTGATTTTTCTTACTCTTAGTAGAGAGAAAGTAAGACAGAAGAACATTCCAAGATGGCAGGAAGAAAATTAAATCTGACTTTGGAAATAGAGGGAGTGGGAGGATGAGCAGAGGGAAAATCTACATTTTATATGGATTTGGAACTAAGTTTTCAAAATGTAATGCATTAAACGAGCAAAAACTTTTTTTTTTTCTCTGTTAGAGAGAGACTTGCACTTCTCACAGTCAGATTTGTCGTCTCAGCTCTCATTTATATCCCTGTAGCTCGGTTCACTGTAGTATTCTTTAGACGAGATTCTCAGGAGAAGAGTTAAACAAATTATTGTAATCTAGATGGGTTTTCAAGACATAGCCAGAGTAAAATCTATTTTTACCACACTTTTATATTCTCCATAGTAAATAACATAGAACATCTTTCTTCAAGGCACAATTTCATGAAAGGGTCTCTTATGTGAAAACTGGCATGACGTCAAAGCCAAAAACTATGATGGAAAGTTTTGTTCGGTCAAATGCACTCCCAAACTGCATTTCTGATTTGTCTGCTAAAGCAGCATATTTTGAAAACAGCCACCTTTCATAAAATAAGAGTCCCTATCTACCTAAAATTAGTGGTACTGTTTGCTAAGCCTACCTTCTCCATGGGTTTTGTACCTTACCATACATAATTTTTACTGTAAAGGAAAAGAGGCGTCCTGCACAATCTAGTGTTCACAAAGCCCTCTGATCTATTGACAGTAGTATGACTAGAAACTGGTTTTCACTATGGCTACTTCAAAAGCAAAGGATATTAAAATCTTCCTGGAGAGTCAGCAGTCCATGCTTTAGAAAAACACATTGTGTAGAAAATTCAGAAGCAGCAGAATTCATGATCTTTTTTACTTTGATTTGATATCTGATTTACTTCATGATATTTCAAACTGAGAGTTTAAGTGCATACTAGAGGACGAAGATTTTTTTTAAGAGCAGACATAAAAGTAGCACTGATTACCTTAGAAATTTCTTTGTTAAGAAAGAAATTCTTCGCTTTGTTTCTCAGCCTCTGTTAAAAAATTTAGACAGAGAGGAATAAGTTCTAGACATTGAGGTTATGTTACGCATACTTCTCTCTCAATTTGAAGTAAAGTAATCATTAGCTAATTCACGGAGAAAAAGAAGAATTGAATACTATTTTCATAATGTATGATTTCAGAATGTATGCCTCAGGGAAAGACTGTACCAACAAAGTGTTCAACAACACTCAACGTAGTAATACATACCTTATATCCTCAAGCATAGGACATATCCTATTCTGTGGAAGTTTTCAAGTCTGAGACAATATGCGAAATATACTATCAGAACAAATGCATATTTAAAAGGAAGAGAAAAAAAAGAATTGTTAGAAAGCCTTTCTATTGACAAGACGGAGACAAGAATATAAAATTTAGCTTTACATGGATTAAGAAAGCTGCATACACAACTCAGCTGTCAGCAAACCACAGTTTCTTTCAGGCCTTGGTTCTTTCAACAGATTAGATGAAGAAATACTACTATTTGTATACTGCATATATGTTCTATGTAAGGTATCATTGCTCATATGACCATAGTTTTTTCAGGTTTTGTGCTCATATGAATTTTACTTAAATATGCATCTCATATTTTTTTCACCTGATAATATTATATGATAAATGAAACATATAGATATATAGCTATATAGATATAAAAGTATAAGATCTAATAAGAACAAAACAGCAATGCTATATATATAATGCATATAATAAAATTCTAATAAAACAAATATACATTGCATGAAATTTTATTGATGACATATACATTAATGACTTGAAATTGCATCTGTTCTCAACATGTTCACATTCATTAAGCCTACCCAGGGCAAACAATAGTAGGATCAAAATTAATGGAATTATCAGAAAAGCAACAAGAAATAATACCTGTCATACTTCTGCATGACTTTATATTTACTTTAGGGAAAAAAAAGTACACTTAAATGTTTGCAATCCATTTTTCATCAATATGGAGAAGTAATAGTAGAGAAAGGGAGTGTTCAGGAGTTGATTTTTGGAGTAATTAATGTATATGGTATTCCTCATCCTTTCAGTGAAAAATTAAAGGGCTTTAACCTGTACTTCACAGCAACTGAAGATTTTGAATTTGGTATGAACTGCAATAAAGGCTCCAATAGTAATATATCACATCTGAGTTGGACATCTTCCAGTTCAGGAACTTTCTTCAGTTTTTACCTGCCCCTAAAATTTGATGTATTGAAAAATTGAAAAGTAAGGTCAAGTAATATAGTACTGCAGAAATATACACACAAAATTTGTGTGTATATATATATATCAGGAGCCCATGATAACTTTCTAGGATAAAGGTATTTAGAGCTACCAAAGGCCAGAGAGACATTGGAAAATCAACCTTTTTTTTTTCTTCTTCTTTTTTATTAGTTTCATTCTGAACTTTTCAAAAGTGTGAAATAATTTTTATTTGTATAGCATTTACGCATTTCTTCTTTGAGAAAACTCAGGACTCAGAATATTACATCCTACCATGAAAAATTTTGTTTATAGAATAGAAATCTTTTAAAAATATTTAATCCATAATAGTAGTCTATTTTCATTAATTTCCTTAAACCTTAAGATTTTACATTTCAATATTGTAAAATCTCACACAAATAGTTTTAAATTATTCTAATTATTTGAACAAGGATTAGATTTTAGTAAGCTTTCTTGAAAGAAGAAACATTTCAGAATGAATTAGGATCTACCGTTTCTTTTTCTTTCGCGTTGGAAATATTATCATACATTTCTTTTTTCTCAAATGGACCCTTTGCATTCTTGACTCTGTACCTCAAGTAAGAAATCAAGAGTCTAACTAGAATTCAAAAAGAAGTATACTGAAATACAATACTAGTGAGCTCCATAAAATAGAAAAATAATTTCTGTTTTTCTCTTTTCACCAATTATATTTATGTCAGTTTAATTCAGCCTTCTCTTCAAAATAATCAAAACACCTACCTGAAGCTAATGTGGGTTGCTAAAGCTGTTATGATTAGCTAGTATGAAAAATAAATGATCGAAGCTGAAATTTCCTACAGCTGAAGATAAAGTGCTTCATTACTGTAGTTTTACCTTTTTTTTCTCTACCAAGTTCCAAATTAACATTGTCTTCATTGATAAGTGAAGAATATGCTGAACCATTTTCCAGAGAAAGAAGATTATACGAGTTTACTCCTCAAGAAGTGTACACATACTTGCTATTAAACAATACTGTTGAAAGTAAATCACTGAAAACAAAGTATTCGAAATGTCTCTGTTTATGCCAAGCTAGAGAACTTCTCAAGCATAACAGTTATCATCCTAAACTTTCACATAATGTCACATGATTATTTGTATTTTTGATTTTGTGCAGTAGTAAAATACATCCTTTTAATAAAGTGTAAAGTTTAGTGGGATTGTTTATTAATAATCAGGTGTCTGAATTGAATTTTCTGCCTAGATGTCAAAACTGAGTGACACTACTACAGTGAGTAAGATAAGAAGGAGTCCAAAGTTTTAAAAATTTAAGATTAAGAGTCCTGCTTTACTGTGAGCTCATATCTGAATGTCAGAAAGTAGTATCAAACTTTTATGTTATTTATTTTATTGTTTTAGTGGGAACCCTATTTGAACAGGCTGTTGTAGAAATGCTATAGAGTGGCCATAAATTGCCTAGACTTGCAGTTCCCAGCTATTTCCACTCTCCTGCTTCAGGCTGCCACTGATCAGAATAGGCAAGCGTAATTTGATGTTAAAATTGATGTAGATTTTACTATACAACTTTGCCTTAAAACGTGAAGACAACAGAAACACTCCTATGATAAAGTGCTACTGTTTATGTTGATTTCCATTTTTTATGGAGTTAAATTAATCCTTAAAATAATTCTAGTGCATTCTAAGTGATTGCCTACAAATAAAGATAAAAAATGATGGTGAAAAAGTTTCCACTTCTGCGCCTAAAAATCAGGCTAAGATTTATTTATAAAAAGAATGTTTGTCTTGGAACACTGCTATGATTCATATATTCAATTTTACTGAGGTTATATAATAGCCTCAATATATTGTCATAAGAAGAGCTGTGCAAAAATTTACAAATTGATAATAGATGTCAGTGTGACAGTCAGCTAAAGCTCTTGTTCCTGACTTTAGTATTTGATAGACACAGGGGAAGTCAGTCTTGATTTAAAAAAAAACTTTAACAATTCTAAATTACATGGTTTTACCTTAACATTGAAACAATTTAGTACGACAGTGATGTAAAAAGGGCAAAATAATGACTCATGTCTATTATAATACAAAATATTGTGAAAAAAAACAGGCTATCAGAGTTTTAAACAACCTACTTTTAACTTGATTCATTGAATAATGACAAAATATTTGTCAGGAGATTAAAGGAAAGTTATTTGTCAGGAAACCAGGCTAACCTCTTGCTAATTGGTTTTCCTGATCTCCAATACATTTATACCAGGTGTAAAAGAAACAACATATGAAACAGAATGTATTTTTTTTCACCAAGCTAACATCACAACCGTTTTCTTTCTTCTTTTGTTTTTTATTTTTTTTCTAAAAATGTTCTAGATGCACTTTACTTAAGTCTGTATTAATGTTTACTGAGGTAATCAGGTGCAATATGAAATATAAGATTTCTTATGCATAAGATATACATGAAGACTTAAATATGATTTTGTAAACAGAAAACTGTTTATAACTGTAAATATTTCCTACAGTAACAGGATATACCCATGAAACATAAAAAAATCTGTGGAAAAGAAATTTTTTACTTGAAAATGCTTTGAAGGCCTTTCAGAGATCATGGCAGATACGATGGTCCCGTATTGCTGTTGTCACCAGCTACGGCTGAATTCCTCATGTAAATAAAGAGAAGCAGAGAGACTAACAGGCTTCTTTTGGAACTGCTTTGACACAAAAGTTTTGTGTGTTGGCAGTATGTTTTCAGCAGGAATGTCTTTAGGATTCCTTCTTTTCTGACAGGAATCTCTGATTTTTTGGTTTGTTTTTTTTTCTGCATAGATGAGCTGTACCAACCAGTCCATATCCAGACGAGGCACATAACACAAGTATTTTTATAACCAAAACCCACAGAACATTTTCAATTGTGTTTTTATTTTTATAATCAAAAAAAGCAGAATAGGTGAACAGTACCAACACATCTTCATTCCCCCAATGAAAAACTTGACTTAATGAAAGCTTTGATTTTGCCAGCCTCATAGGTGTTGGAAAGCTGTGCTAGTGGACTGTTTCCTGGCCATAAAATGGCATATCTTAAATGCTCAGAAGACCCACAGTCATGCCAAGAGAAACCCAATGGGGAATCCTCTGTTTGGGCAAACTCAGTTCAGTACTTCCTAATACCCAAAGTAAAGGAAGATAAAACACACCATCAAACTGCACGCAGCTCTACAGACACACAATACATTGTACAGAAAGGGTTTTTAACATCATTCATAAAAACAAAATGCATAAAGACATAACCAGGACAATGTTATCCTATGTAATTTATGTGCAATCAAACACAACACTGAGCAAGGCAAAATGCTTGTAATTTTATCCTATATCCAGAAAGTTTTCAGTCTTGCTAATCCCTGGACTACCTCAGCTATTTAGCTAACAAACAGTATTTTAATGAGGTATTTTTCAGCTAAAGTCTAATTTGAGCAAAAAAGAAATCAACATGAGTTTTGCAGACATTTCCTTTGAGGCCACTAGAAATTAGTTATATCTAAATCAATGCCTTCAACATCTCCAGAATAAAAATATGAGTTCAGTATTCAGCATTGAATATGATTCTGAGAGTTCTGAAGGCCAGGATGTCATTGTCTATATATGATAACTAGTAAACACAACTCAGTTGAACCAGATTTGAAACACTGTGCTTGAAAAAATCACAATTCTATAAAGCTAGGAACTGTGGCATACAAAAGTTACAGAATGGATATAATTTTTTCAAACTTAAAAACCTAAAGCTGTAACAAGATTTCACAGATTTTGCTACAGTAAAGATCTTTAGTATGAAATGTGAAAAATGGATATTTTCTGTAAATAGGAATTTTTTTGTGAAAAAAACCCCAACTCTATGCTGTTTCTGGTCACCTTGAGGCCTACCTCATTAGATATCTAAAAGTTGCAGGCACTGTTGTATAGAACCCAGAGCAATATAATAATGCATATCATTAATACAATGCATTAAACTGCAAGAGCATGTAGAAGTGGCCTCGTAGTATTAGAATGCTTTGGATTTGGTTAACATGTACACATCAGCTTGAGAATCTATGAGCAAAAAGTTCCGTGTGAGAAATATATGTGTATGATTCTTCATATACAAGTCACGCTTGTTGGAATTTTCAGTGTTGCCACGACACCTTTTGTCTTCCCAGTTTGGTGCCTCATTCATTATTGACTTTCTAATTTCTGCAGCAATAAGCAGGCAAACATGAGAATGATTGTAAAAAGTAGTCTAATATACTATATAACCTTGAACAATTGCAAGAGAAGCACATCTTCTGGGTGCACAAAGAGGTATAGCTCTGTGACTCCATTGTACTTACTCCTAATCCAGATCTCAGGCTAACACAAATATTACAAGAGAAAATTCTGTATTGTTCTTGAAACCCTAGAGAAAAAAATGCTAGTCTGAGAGAAAAGTGAGTCTGTAAGCTGGTACAAGGCAGAGTTAGTGGAGATGAATACACAACTTTAGGAAAACTAAGCAAAAATATTGAATATATGTAAATGGAGAGGGGGTTTTGTTTGTTTGTTTGTTTGTTGTTGTTGTTGTTGTTGTGTTGTTTTTTTCTTCTTTTAATTGAACAAAAGTTTAGAAGTAGCAGATACTGCCTATGCCAGGGAAATGCAGAATAAACATTTGTGCTGCTGCTCCACCAGATACTGCATGTCTACAAATTCTAATAATTATTTTCATTAAATGTGCTCTATAATTGCTTGCCAGGCTTGCTGCAGCTGTCAGCAAGGGAGCAATGAGATAGAACACAACTACTAGGCTGAAGACACAAAGCGTGATTTTGTATGTAAATATACCATATTAGAAAATAAATAATCAATTTTTAAAAAAATTAAAAAGTTTTGAGTACAGAATATTACATTTATGGTAAGTAAATTTAGCAGGGGAGTGAAAATTAGTCTTGACACTGACAAATTCACAGGTCAGCTGCCTTGGAGATATTGTATTCCATCTGAATAAGAAAAGACAACCTATGATATAGACTATTCTATCAATAGAGGTGCAGCAAATGTACACAAGCCCTGAAACATCTGTGCATGCTTAAAAAACATCATGTGAATTTGCAGCTATTACCCAGAACAGTGATTTAGATGATACAATATGCCTGCTTTTAGAAAAAAATATTGTAGAAAATAATAACAGTAATGCCTATTACAGCATAGGGTATGCTAAAGCAAAAATGACAGATTGGTTTGGATTGAAATACCGTTCAAAGAGCATTATCTTGTCAAATCCTCCTGCCATAGGCAGAGGCACTCAGAGCCCTATCCAACCTGGCTTTGAACACTTCCAGGAATGGAGCATCCACATCCTTTCTGGGCAACTTCACCACTCTCACCACAGTGCCTCACCACCTCCACAATGAAAGATGTTATTCTTATGTGTAATATAAATCTAGCTCTCTTAGTTTAAAACCTTGTCCTATTACTCTAGGCCTTCTTAGAAAATTCCCAGCTTTCTTATAAGCCCCCCTCAGGTACTAAAAGGCTGCAATAAAACCTTCCCAAAGCCTCTTCACACAACTCCAACTCTCTCAGCCTTTCTTCACAGAAGTGTTTGCAAATCCCTGATATTTTTTTGTGTGGCACTCCTCTGGGCTCACTCTAAGAGGTCCACATCCTTCTTATATTGGAGCCCCAGAGCTGAAAGCAGCACTCCAGGTGGGTTCTCTCAAGTGTGAGTAGAGGGACAGAATCACCTCCATCAGCCCCTTAGATGCAGCCCAGGACAGAGTTGGGTTTTTGGGCTGCAAGCACACAACCCTGGCTCATACCTAATTTTTTGTCTACCAATGTCTCAAAGTCTTCCACATGGCTGATCTCAATCCATTCATCCCCCAGTCTGTATTGATTTTGTGGATTGTCCTCACTCAGGAGCAGGACCTTACACTTGGACTTGTTGAACTTCATGAGGTTCAAATGGACCCAATTCTTAGGCCTCCCAAAGTCCCCTTGGTTTCTTAGAAGAGGATATCAGGTAAGGTAAATGATGACTGCTGTGGTCACTGACATAGATATCATATTGCTGTGGAAAAAGATGTGGCTTTTTCAGTAAAATAAAACATATTGTCACCATCATGTATTCAATTTTGCATTCTACACTTTACATTCACTTGTCACCTTTCTAGTACACCTTTCCAGGTTTCCTAGTTCTAGGAATGGAGGACATCTAATAATTAAAAAAGAGACAAAAATCATCAGTGCACAAAAAGAAGATGAATACATTCATAACTTTTCTACCAAAATGTTCTAGAATTGACCTCCTGCTTTTTCTACATGTTTAATTGAGACTAAATCATTGTTACACTCACCTATCTGAGCTGAAAATGCTCAAAGAAACACATTTCCTGCGATGGATTTCACATAAAAATGTTCAGATTCCAGCATTAGTTTAAGACATATGGAATTCTTACATACAGTCCTTCTACTTTTCTATTTTCCCATTTCTATCTGCTTGCCTAAGGGTCTAATATAGTTAGAAATACTTCTTTGCTATCTGAATTGATTATATTTTCTGCATTGGGATGTTTCCAAAAGATCCTCATTTATTAAATGATCAGCCATTTGCCATACCATAACTTTGGCAGAACATGGAACAGCCTGACTTTTCATTCCAAAGTGGAGCTGTTTGTAACCATGTGATGTTTTTCAGGTTACAAAACACCTTAATTGGTCTGAGGGGATAAATTCCATCAGCTTCTTACTTAGTGGTTATCTTGATATCTGTCCTTTTTAATACATTTTTTTACTACAGTCAACAAAATTTTACCTTTCCTATTTTTGTAAATAAGGAAAAAAATTATAGTGATACAATCTGCCTTAAATGAGGTCTATGTCAAGCAACTCATTATATCAGCTTGAAATCAATGAAGTCAACAAGCATGCTGAGATACCTGAAAATCCCCAATTGTTTTTTTTTTTTTTTTTTTTTCCAGCAAGGCCTTCCTTTTCCAATTAAAAGAAAAAGAAAAAAAAATTTGTGCAGCTAAGCAGGCTGTTGAAATTAAAGTATCTCCTTTGTTATAGACATGTTAAAGACACAATGCACAGGATAGTTCAGAGATGAATTCGTGGTGCTTAAACCATCATATTTCCCTCTGAGCAGACACATTCATACACGCATACACGCGTATTCGCATAGAAATGCACAAACACATCGACATGCATTTATATATATAAAACACAATTCAGATTAGTCCCTTCTTTCCTCAGCAAAATCACAGTCACTTCAGCACTTGATGTCAATTAAGGTTGTTTTAGTCCAGTCTCCTGATGTGTTTCAAGTGCTGCTGAATGTTATCTACAGATTATGATTT
This sequence comes from Callaeas wilsoni, assembly GCA_013398955.1. NCBI lineage: Eukaryota > Metazoa > Chordata > Aves > Passeriformes > Callaeidae > Callaeas > Callaeas wilsoni. Next base: position 30,814 of record VWPU01014427.1, on the reverse strand, counting down.
TGGTAACATTAGATAAAATGACAGAGCTTTTTGCAAGCTATCTACCACCTGTGCTGCACTGTCCTTTTTCTTGCATTTCCATCTGCTCAGAATAACGTTATAAAATTTTCTAACTACTATAACCCGCAGGACCCTATCAGCAGGGTTTCTCCATCCGATGGTATGCATCATTTTCTTATTTCTGATACATATCTTAGCATATTTCCAAGTGAGTCCAGCTGACACGCTGAAAGGTATATTAAGTAATTGGTACTTTACTAAATTGTTTTTTCTGTTTCTAATAGTAAAATGTTAAATCTGGTCAAGTTGTACGTTATGTACTTTTTCTTTTCAAGAAAAGTGTTAATTTTTTCATAATGGATAGCTTGAGCTGAAATATTTATGAAGATAGTTAAATATTATAAGCATTTGGGCAGGGTTTGGCTGTCTACTTACAACTTTAAAATCCCATTAATTATGAAAACAGAGATTACTAAGCTTGGCTCATCTGAACCTTTTCATCATAGCTTAATATTTTTCTGCATTATTTCAGTTAGCTTGGTGTTACTACCCTCTGTCAGGCTATGTTCAGCTAAAATATACGAACAGGAACTTATAATCACTATATCATTTTTTTATTATTATTGTTTTTAGCTTTTAATGAAGAAATTCATGGGGGGAAAAAAAGGAAATAGATACAGAGCTGTAATGAAGGAATTATTTTAGAGAATTCATAGTTAGCATTAAAGCCATCATGTAATTTCACTCTGACTGACCATATGTCTAAGTGTTAATAAGAAAATTATCTGAATTTGACATTTCTACATATACTGGGGATTTTTTAGTTATATTTGCATCACAATAAGAAAAGTAATTGATTATTGTGTTTTTCATCATAACTCATTTTGTCACCAAAAGAACTCATGATCCAGTGTGTTGTCTTGATTTATACAACGTCTTTCCAATGCATATTCAATGGAAAAACATTAAACAGTGGTGTCTAGAAGGAACAGCACTGTAACCCAAGGAAGTCCAGGATCAATTAGAGTCTGGGTTGTGCAAACTGAAGAGAAAACACATTCCTACATGAAGCAAGAAGAAAGGCAGAAAAAGGAGTTAGACTGTTTCTTTTCATACTAAAAGAAAGGAAGTAGGTTTTACTTTGGAAAATCCCCTGAATTTCTAGAATAAATATATTTTTTATTTTTTACATAAACTGCTTTTTCTGTACTTGGGTAGTTATTACCAGAATCACAAACCAGATGACTTCTTTCTTTTCCGATAATATGGATGTGTTGTATGTTGGCAAGAAGTTTTATCTTCATTTATCTGTCCAAAGTATAACATTTCAGAAAGGTGAATTTTTATTAGTGTAGATTTTTTTTCTTATTTTAAATATATTCAGTGTACTTGTATCTTTTCATTAATCAAACTCCAGGTTCTCCATTTATTTCAGACAGGTATAACCATAATTAAAAGAATTCAGCTTGTTTTTTACTATTTCCTTCTGCATGTGACAACTTCAAGACTGAGAACTGATGCGTAGTTTCATTTTATTTCTCTGTATAGACTCAAATTAAAGCCTACTGCTTCGGGGGAATCAATTTCGCCCAAAGATCAATTAATAGTTTTCCTTCTTTCACCCACATCTATAACAGAGGTGACACTGTGTATGTCATTTGCATATACAGCTGAGAAAATCCAAAATAAAGTGATTAAAAGTAAATTAAGTAAACAGTCCACTTTGGACTCCTGGGTAATTAGAAAACATTGGTTTTGATAGTTATGTATTATGCTTGTGCATGTACTGAATTTAAATACAAATAAAAATTATAATTTGTTCACTATTTAAATTTCACTTTACATTGCTCACATATTTATTCAAAAATACTAGGATACATATTGTTGACCATAAAACTGCTCAACTATATTTAAAAAAATATTTCTTACTATGTATAGATATGTATGTATATATACACACACATATATACATCTGATCATTATTCTAAATGTAAGTAATTTCAAATTGCTTACATTGCTGCAATCTTTATAGGGGTGTCACAGGACTCCACTATTTCCACAAGCAGCACAGCAGCAGGTAAACAACCAAAGTATTATTGGTGATCCATTTTAAAAGAGCCTTTTGGAAATGCTTGAAGCTACATATCACTCCTGAATCTCCTGTTCTATTTTTTCAATGGTCTCTCTTGATTTAAAACTACAGCTAAGTTACTGTTTATCTGCTAGCTGCTCTATCAAATAGGTAAAATCCATTTATTGTTAGCTAACCATATTAAACAAAACCAAAACCAAACCAAAACAAAACAAAATGGAAATCCTAAAAAGAATCAATAAACCTCACTCCAGAAGTGACTCTTTTGCCTAAAGAAAGATTTCTTTTCCAGACTAGTACTAGTTAGTGTAGATAATCTGCAGTGCCTGAGCCATCATGTTCTTTCCTGAGCAGATTGTGTCTACTTTTAACACTTCTTCCTCAGCACTCCCTGTCTTTCAGGAAATCATAGGACCTTTGATGTGTGAAATCTCTGAAATGTTTAAAGTTAGTACTGTAAAAACATTGATGTAAATCTTCTGAAGTATTCATAAACAATTAATTTATATAGGCCGATTCTCTGCTCTGTAAGAAGTGGGTCACCTGAAACAGAATTAAAAGAGCTGAACAGGAGTTCAAGCTTTAAATGCCAGCTTTTGTTTAGACTTCATTTAATGGAAATGAATTGCAGTTTTCAGTTGATTGTGTGGTAAGATAGCTGCCTAATATCTTTGGGATAAATCATCTGTTTTTCTCTCCATTCGTGATAGAAATAACATGGAGGAGTAGCTCAGACTAGTTCCTTAGGTTCTTTGGAAAGCTGGTGTGAATATAGGTATTTATACCTATTATCAGAAATGCAGATCTAGAATATCTGAGTGAATACAGGTATACAATTTACCTAACCAATAAGTCATACAGTGATCTAGTTATTACCCAGTGATCAAAATGTTTTTGCATAAAAAGAAATTCTCCAACATTCCTCTATTGTGCCTAAATATGAATTTGCTTAAATATGTGTAGTGGCAAAAGTATTAAAGCTCATGGCTTCTTTGGTTTGTTCCTATTCTGATAACCTATAATTAACAATGACAAGTGATGGCAACTATTGTAGCACAAATCACATCTCAATTCTGTACAATGAAATATGCTAAAAGATCTTGAGAACAAATTGAATAACTAAAAATTCAGCAAGTAATAGCTTCACATTATAAGATAAAAGGCTGCACGCAGTAAGAGAAACCAGAAGAGTGAATTCAGCAGTAAACTATTCACTTTGAATTTTCTGCTCATTGCTCCCCACAAATCATTTCTTGACAACATTTTTTGGAAGCAAACTCAGTCTTAAGATTTCTCTTCATTTTTGTGTCCTCTTCTCTCTCCTCTTCAGTTCCCAGGCAGGTCTTAAACACCTCAGGGGAAATTCCATTAACAGATTCTCCACTGCCTGTATAAAGCATCAGCTGCTGAATGGGCTTCCTATAACTGCATTATACGAAACAGACCGATCAGTGATCAGTGGTGCTTCTCCTCTCGTCTGCCTTTAGGCCTATGCAGTAAAGTCAAAAGACAAAACATAGCATTCGTTGAGAGCCCAGATATCCTGCTTTGGCTGTATCCAAAGCAGGAAAGTCTTACAGTGTGAGGCTGGAAGAAACGAGTAAGTATGTCTGGGATGAACCAAAATAGGTCATTTGGGAAAAGAGGTACAAACACATGATGGAAGCAGTCCTGTGTTCCATGAAAATAAAGAAGAAAATATAGGAAAAAAAGAAAAGAGCATGTGCATTGGGGGGAATTCTTATGAAAGTGCTAAGGAGAGGTTATTTCTACACTACAAATACAGCACTACTGCCAGTCTTCCATTTACACTGAGTGTGCAGCTAGAGCGTAGGCATGACAAGGATGCAAATGCAAATGATTACAAATTGTCAAAAGTTTTTGTTATAAACTGGGAAAAGGAGGACACTAAAGGAATGAAAGAAAAAGTATGAGGATGAGATGGAATTCAGAAATGATCAGTTAGTGATTAAGTGAAAGAACTGGAGAAACCATAATGAACATGCAAAAATAACAGTTACAAGATAAAAAATATCTAATGACCCCAATTATTTTTCCTCAGTTCCTTAATAGAAAGTGACCTAAAGTAACTGCTGGGAGGATTTAAGTCTGGAGCAGAAAAACATTGTGAAGTTGGATGTTAACTCTAGTGATGTATTGAAATGTTTTCCTAGAGAACAGCAAAATAAAATAATAATTATAGTGAAAATGAGATAAGGGAAATAAACAAATAGATTACTTTTTAATCTCTTCACTAAAATCTAAAGTAATTTTAGTTTATGTTTTAGAAGATCTGTCTTTTAATGCATAAATGCATAAATTCTGTCTAAAGTTTTTCTCACATACACACTGGTAAAGATGTCAAGAGATGAGCTTGAAGGTCTTGGTAAGGCTCACAAAGTTTTCCCTTCCCCTCATAAACTACATAAATTATGATTAAGGATTAAGGCTGAACATTCAAGGCAAGCACTCATTAGCTATTGGACTCTTAAGACTGCTGAATGGTGGAACTGAATTAATTTTGCCACTGTTGCACTGCAAAATTGAATTCCCCTTGGTCTAATCTGAAGTGCGTGTTACTGTCTTACCCCACACAGGTATTGGTCTTATGCCTGAAACGAGTTATAATAATTTCTGATTTCACCTCTGAAGTAGAAGAACTGAACAGCCTTATATTAAAAAAACTCCTGATCTTACTATAAAGATATCGGATTTGGGCATTTTACCTCTTCCACAGTGAAAAGAACTAGAATACTACATTAAAAAAGTCTCTAACCCCTGCACATAACAAAGTCCTTTTCTATGTGTTAATATAATAGTCAATTTAGTCTGAGAAGCCAGAAAGCCTGACTAGATACCTTCTTTTTTTTATATTACAAAGGAAAAAAAAAGTGTGAATCCTTATATCCATGACAGAAGAGAAAACGTCACTCTTGGTTTACTCATGAAGTCTTTCAATGGTGTCTTCTCTTCAATGTATGACAATCAATTGAATACACATTTCAAAATATAATGTAAATAGTTAAAGAAATGTGTTTCTGTTTGAGGTATTGGAAAACTTATGACATGTATCACATTAATAAAGATATATTTGTGATAGAAATCAGTCTCTATAATAATATTTTTAATAACAGAAATAAGTTTTTTAAACCTAATGTAAGAATTTGGAAAAGAAATATCTAAAATTATTCTTTAAACTTTGAATTTGAACACAAGAGGCAAATAATGTGTTCATTGCATCATTTTTTAAAATACAATGATAATACAAACAAAATAATGACTTAGAAATACAGGAAACAAAACAAAGTGGAACTGGAAGCGAAAAGGTAAGAGGGGAATAAACACTTAAACTAAGATCGTACCTCTGGATGGCCTAATTTTAGGAAATAATTCCTAGCAAATAATGATAGGAACCTTTGTAGGATCTCTACTAACCAATATGTCACAACACATCTATTGAATAATAGTAATTTTGTTTTTCAGATAATCTGACCATCTTGCTTTTTTCTAAATTTTTATTATGTTTAATAATTTGAGAAATTAAGTACCTAATTTCTGAAAGAAAATTATTCTTTAACTGTTTGTTATCTCATATTAGCTTATGTTGACTTCCTCTTTTCTATTTTTGTTCTTATTTATCTGATTTTAGAGAGAAAGTTTCTGGAAGACATTTACAGCAGAGAAACCTACTTTATGGTGGAAAGACACTAAAAAAACCCAAAACCAAAACAAACAACCAAACAACAACAAAACACACACACCCCCCCCCCCCCCCCCCAAAATTTAAACAATAAAAGTAATCTTTAAAAGCTCTATGGCTTCACAAAAAGTAATAAACTTTTAAGATCATATTAGTACCTTTTATATAAATCCCACTTAATTTCAGTATCAATCAAAATTAAACCATAAGTATGTCCTGCTTTATAAATCAAAAGTAGAAAATATCACTGGCAGGAAGTGGTCTCTGGAATTACAGAGTGTTATTGTATGTTTTTTGGGCTTGTGAAGAATATTAGACAACATTTTCAATATGTTTCTTATATTACTTACAATTCATTACCATCACAAATACTGACCTTTATGTTCTACTGGAGCATTTTCAGTAGGAGGCTGGAAATCAGTCTGTCATGACTTTAATAAGAACATCTCTCATAATTCTAAACACTGGGCTTCAGTCTGTACTTTGTTATTGCTTTGCAATTCTTTTTTTGAGGGAACTCGAATGCATATTCTCTAGAATTTATATTTGCCTACTAGCCGAAACGGTTCTATTAGCTCTGGTCTCATCCTTAAGAATGTCTGCTCATCACTGGTTTTGCATAGACTAATCCAAACTGAACTGACAAAAAAAAGTGTTTCATATTACTTACAGGCTTTCATTATTTATGTTGAAGATATGTCAGTTGCTCTCTGAAGGAAGTATTAATAGGTTCCTATTATTCATATTTTTCAGGTACCTTGACAGTGTTTACAGATTAGTGCTATATCTTACTCAGTTTCAAAGCTAATTAATTGTGGTGAACACAGAAGACAACAGTAAATTCTCCCCCAAATCCATCAGCGTTACAGTTAACATTCATGTATTTCTACAGACTGGGGGTGGACAAGTCTTATCAAAAAGAACAAAGAGTGCACCTCAAAAGGTTTTAATGATTTATATGTAGGTGAATCTACTTGCATCTTGAGCAACTACCCATTACCAAGCCATGGAGTGCCAAGTGGCACAGTGCTGATAACCCCAAGGTCGTGGGTTCCAATCACCCTATGAGCCACTCACTTCAGAGTTGGACTTGATGATTCTTGTGGTTCCATTTCAACTGAGATGAGCCACTCACTTCAGAACTGGACTTGATGATTCTTGTGGTTCCATTTCAACTGAGAATATTCTGCGATCTGTGATAGCCTTTGGGTGTTGCCATCTGGAGCTCCTTCTGAGAGCTGCCGTTACACACATATCCACACCTTGATATCTTTCCCAGTATGTCCCAGTATGCTAAGTAAGGAGGGTGCTCAGGAGCTGTGTGATGATAGTGTGTAGATAGAAACAGATGGGACTCAGGATCTAAACAGATATAACTCTTGATTAAAGAAACTAAATTCCTTCACATTATCAGCCTGTTCTTACAAAGCTTTGTCACAGCATGCCCATTGGCATTTACTTACTAGCCAACAAACAACTAGAAAAAAGAAAAATATTTGTATCACTGACAGAAAAATCAGATGACATTCCAGATTTGCTCTTTTCAATAAAGAACAACAGGGAAGGATTCCTTATAATTAAACCAACTGCAGTATAATTTAGAACAAACAAGCCCTAAGAAGTACTGCAACTCTGAAGAAATGTGCTACTGAATAGTATTTGTTTGCAAAAGTTAATGACTGGCAGCTTGTTATACTGAAAATGCACAAAATCAATACTGATATAAAACTACAGAGCTGGCTGTCACAAAATACTTTGATTAGTCTGAAAGAATAAGATTGTTTAGAATGGTTACATGTATGCCACTATCCCCAGAATGCCCATGAACTTGAACCTATTGATACTGAAAAGTCTCAGAACGTCAGGCAAAGAGCTGTCAGGGGCAGAAAAATATGCATGTCAAGTACAAATACAACTGATGAAGGAGGTGGAAAACTTCACAGCTATCTCACACCATTTTTATCACTGTAACCACTTGTAACTCAGAAAAGATATTCAAAGCATAAACCTAGTGTAAACAGGTGCAGATGATGGGAAAGTTAAATCCAGAATGCTAAAATGCTTCTTTTAAGCTAAGTGTTACTGCACATTAAGAAAGCAGGAGTGCTAGTGAAGAGTTATTGACAAGGGTAAAAAAAAATACAAACTCAAATATCCCAAGACTTGACACCATTAAGCCTAAATCAATTTCCAGAGAACTAGTCAGAACGGATGTTGCTTTGGAGCTCCTGAACAGAAAGCAGTGGAGTGGTGCCCTCAAATGAGTTTCTGCTAATAGTATTGACTCCACTGTTCCATGAGAAAACAGCTAAAAATTATTTGTATATAAAATAAGGTCCTCTGAATTTCATGACAAAGAGATCATATCTTCTACTGAATCATACAGAAAAAAACCCAGTGAAATACATTCATGTAAATCTCATTTTCTCAGATAAAATAAACCTTTCTCTAAGTGAAACAAAACTCTCAGAGATATAGCTCATAACAGTTTTAGTTTTTTACAGAGGCTTAAGAGTGGGATGTTTTTGAAAATAATGAAAATAAAAATAATAAGAGAGTTTTTGACAACCTATTTTCTATGGAAGAAAATAATGATTTTTATTAGAATTTCCAGAGGAAGAAAAACCTATCGATTTTTTTTTCTAAGAACAAGATCAAATTATCATGGCAAAAGATTAAGAGTTAGTATTTTCTTTTATGCAATTCTGGACATCTAAATAATTTTCAGGTAATGGTCCCCTGTAGTGAATACCTGCACAGAAAATTGAATGTGCATTTTCCACTTAACTAACCTCTTACTTAGTCTATGAATTATTTCTGTGTTGCTGTTACTTTCTTCTTCTAGGAAAAAAACATGATGATTTGATCAATCAGAATAGTTTACATTAAAAAATATTCGAGAGTGGAAAATATATAGCAAATCTCGATATAAATGAACATGCTTTATCTAAAATAATGCAACTTGCTCAAAGTGCTGGACATTCTCACAGTGGTTTCAGTTATGGTCTTTTCTCCCTTGTTATGACGGTGATAGGAAGTAAACTTGCTCTTTAAATTTGCTATTATTTTCAGATCCCAAATACAAGCCCAAGATCGTTCCTATGCCTGGGATATTCATGGAGCTCCTGAACACATGCGAAAATATATTAGTAGCTGCTCTAAAGATGCTGTGAAAATGCAGTGATTTCACAAGCTCCGCACAGGGAAGATATCCCTAGTCACAGTTCTCACTTTTGTGCACAAGGAAAACAAACAGGTGGTATGTTCCTCAGAGTTATTTTGCAGCTAAGATTCATTTCACTACTGAAGGATAACAGGATAGTTCAGACTGGAGGGGACCTCAGGAGATTATCTGCTCGGCTGTCTACCCAAACCAGGGTCAGCTGTGAGGTTCAGTGCTGTCTCATGCTGGTTCACTCTCTGACACAAAGCCCAGTGCTTTGTTTTGTTTTGTTTTTCCCAGAGCAACCCTCCAGCTGCACAGACTGTCCATAGCCCATATATTCCCAGGATTTGGCATTTGTCCTGCTTGATTTTCATAAGGCTCTTTTTGGCCCATTCCATTCGTTTCCCTGTGTCCCCTCAGTTGACAATCTCCCCTTGAGCAGATCAACTATTCCCTTCACTTTGATGTCGTCTGTGAGGCTGATGAGACTGTCTTCTGTTTCCATTTCCAGGTTATTGATATAATCATTACGTAGCACAGATCTCAGGATATGCTCTTGCAGTGCTCTGCTTCCTTCTTCCCAGCCTCCAGGCAGAGTACAAGACAGGAACCACAACTGCCTGATCCAACCACATAAACTGTGTTTTATTTCCCTAGATCACACATACAAACTATAGTATCCTTACTTGAATGCAAGAATGTTGTGATACCTAGTGTCAAAAGCCTTGCTCCAGTCAAGGTTAAATACGAATTTATCATAGATGGGAATTTAAAAGTATGTTAGTTCTGAGCTGCTAAAGTCCAGAATGTTAATTCAGTTTTCATTCTTACTAAAATCTCACTCCTCCAAAAATATACTTTGGAAAAAATAGTCCTGCTGGAGTATTTCACTTTGAAGCAAGTCTATCAGTCCAAAATTGTCACCTGTCTCAGATTTGATTATTTACTGTCCAAATATTAAAGTGAAATCTCTCTCTAAATATATATAAACTTATAATCTTGGCATTTCATCTAGCTTTTGCATAAAAAAATATTTACAGCATAATATAATTCTAACTACAGAGTGCTCAAAGAACCTGGAAAAACAATATAAGGACGTCCAAGGAAAACAGATTTATTCCAAATTCATTTTGCACTTGAAGAACAATGGAAAACAAGAACAATGCAACATAATATTCAAATAAAATAAATGCAAACATTTAATCCAATTTGATCATATATTTTCCATAAAAGTCCAGTGCATGACTGTGTTAAGAGGATTGAAAAGTTCAAGGAAGGTTGTGTTGATTTTAACAAACACTTTAGTTTTTTATTACTTTGAATAATTATATGTTTGTGATTGCACATGAAATTTTTTTGGTTTTTTAAATTTTAAGTTTATATTGCCATGTGTTTCTGAGTATAAACTAATCACAAGATATTAACTACCATCAGATATTACCAACCTGAATTAAAAATACTTGAAATATCTGTATAAAAATCACAGCAAATACATTAGAGGATTCAGGGACTCAAGGTTGGAGCAAAACAACAGAAAGGAGTCAAGAATGAAGAAACATATGTCCCTGACATGTGGAAATTGTATCACCTAATACAGAATTCTCAAGATTTGGCTTTGAGGAAATTAGTTACAAGCAAAACTACATTTTTCTCCAACACAAAACATTTCAACTGTATATTCATCTCTACTCTGTGCCAGTGTTTACATGCCAGCCCTGCCCTGGGGTGCATCAGGCTCAGCATCGACAGCCAGGCAAGGGAGGGGATTGTCCCACTCTGCTCTGCACTGGGGTGGCCTCACCTTGAGTTGTGGGGGCAGTTTTGGGCACTGCAATGTAGGAAAGACATTAAGTTATTAGAGTGTCCAAATGAGTCTACAAAGGTGGTGAAGGGCCTTGAGGGGAAGCTCTATGAGGAGTGGCTGAGGTCACTTCGATTGTTCAGACTGGAAAAGAAGAGACTGAGGGAAGATCTCATTGCAGTCTACAATTACTGTCTTTCATGTACTCATTTATAGTTGTTCATTAAAATCCTATTTTCTGGGGTTTTTTTGGTTTGGTGTTTTGGTTGTTTTTTTTCTTTTCCTTTAAGAAATTACAGCTTTTTTTCTTCACTATGACAATTACCGTACTAAATGTGCAATTAATCGTTCCATGCTTTGGCCAGATATGTGTTTAATGCTGTAATAGACATTTAACAGAGGAAACAATGGGAGGAATCTCAGTTGTCTGCACTGTCTGTTATAACATACTCTTTCTTGCACCAGGTAACTCAGTGACAGCTCTGTATCAGGAAATCTCTCATTTGTAGTTACAGTGAATTCTGCTTAAAGAATTACATCATGGCCATTCATTTCCTGCCAGACTAATCTGTTATAACAAATATTGACCTTTAATCTGTCTTCTCCAAGACATGCAGTCTGCAGAAATGCAGATGACATATGCAAGACCTTTTCAAGCAAAGCTACACATTCAGCTCTTGAAAAACTGAAACTTTTTCTGAAAAAGGTTCAGTGACACAGGCAGGAAATTCTTCCTCACAAAGAAAAAGGTCCTCTGAGGATAAAAGTGTCGATATCTTTACACTTTGATAAAATCACACCTATCCCCTTGAAACATAGGAATTGAGGTGTTTTTCAGGGTTTTTTAGGGGGATTTTGTGGGGGGTTTAAAAAATTTTACACTAAAACTCATGACCTTTTCCTGTCACTACTCTACTCAGAAACTTACTTTTGTCTGAATGACACTTTCATCTGATTAATTTTTCTCCTAAGCACAAAGGATTATGACTTCCTATTAAACTCAATACTGGACCAACTGCATTTTCTATTCTTCTTGTCTTTTGTGTTATGCTGGAGGGCACTTCAAGCTGTCTGAAAGTAACAGCATGGATTTGTGATTGGAGCATCTGATGGCACAAAGTACAAACCGTTCTTATATGTCCTTTATTATTTTCTCACTACAACATGGAAGACTTTCGATTGAATGTTTCTTTCATATTTGAAACTGTTTATGTGTATTTTAAAGTGTATTGAAAACTTGTTTCAGGTATCTAAGACGTTAAAGAATTCACCATGACTTTTCCCATTTTATCTAGGAGATACAAATAATGAACGAAAAAAAATCAGATTTTTTTTGAGTATGCCATGGGGTCTAGGCTCTAGCTTACAATCAGGGTTAGCTTAACCTCTATTCATATTCAAGTGAGAAAGGACAGATCCCCTGAGGCTGAATCAGTGCACACTGCAGCTCAGACAAGGGTCATGGCAGCCCAGTCCTGTGGGAAGGTGAGTGGACAGACTGGAGAGTCCACTGGCACATTCAGGGTCCTATCAATATCAAAGGAAATGTACTATAGCATGACTTTACCATGTATAATATCATAATAAAAAACAGAGGGCTAGGAAAAAATTAATCTCTAAATGAAATGTCAGCCTGGTTCTTAGGATATTTGAGATTTGGGAGGACAAAGAAAACAATTATTCTTCATGAGACTAAGCAGTGAAAAAATCGGCATGGCCTTTAACTACTGAGTTTACTTGAAATGCTCCCTCTTCAAAAAAGAAACAACCAACCAACCCACACAAAAGAAAACTCAAGATGAAACAAGAGCAAAACCCAGAAAACAGGAAGGGAAAAAAGTGTGAATCCCAAACCCAAAGACAACAAAATGAAGATAGGTTATTAACAGATTGCTTGTTAACCGGCAACAATTTTTGACAGATTATGGTCTATTTACAAGTTATCCTTTGTGTTGCAGCTCTGATTAAAAAGTCTTAAGACATTGAATTGCTCAATAGACTATGCAGAAATTTAGTTCCATTGCATCAGAAATCAGCAGAATAAAAACAAGGTAAAAGACATTTGTCTATGCAGCACTGATATATGTGAGATGTGAGTAGAATGTGTATTGTTCTTCCTAAGGTATGGACAGATTCAAAGTGAAAGCAGTGGTAACTAAAGTTCACTGTACTAAGCTGCTGGTACAAACATTGTCAGAAGATGAATGTCAATTGACTGAAAACTGTCCTGCCATCTGATACTGCACAGAAATAAGCACATAATGCAGCAAGTCAAAGGTATTTCACAATACTTTTGAAATATTAATTTTCAATGTTAAAACATGCAAAAAGATTAAAATACACTGATTGGTTAAACATAGGAAAAAATGAAAATGCTTTGTTTGTATGAGGTTGAGCAGAACACTACTAATATAATGAATACTGGCATCAGGTTTACCTTTTAGCTATTTAGTTATAGCACAATAGCTTTTTAGCTATTTTGGCTATTTACTGGAGACCATTTTTTGTATGGATTAGAATATTTTCAGCTATAGAAGTGATTATGTTGACCAGAAATTATGGCCTGGACTCTACTTCCTGCTTCCTACTTTGTAAATAGAAATTCCCAATATACAGTTGCTTTCTAGCTATCTACATGTTAGCGAGTAGAATATACTTTTCAAATTCAGTGTAATACAGAATTGGAGTCTTAATATTACACAACAGGCACAATGTTTGCAGGGAGAAGTAGAAGGCAATACATTTTATCCTCTCTGTACTCTTACTTGTGGGAAAAAGCAGGAGAGCATTAAAGGGTTTGAAAAAAGTAGAATATAATCTGGTTCTCTATCCACCATAATAATAGAGCAAATTATGGGAATAGAAATCGCAGTTCCTTCAAGATATACAAGGATTTAAGCATGCCGAAACAACCTAGGTACACAATATTTGTTAGTTTATTCTTTCACATTTTGCAGGTCTCCTAATGAAATATCCCTTATAGAACACAAGCTAGAATAGTTCCTTTACTTCAGAAAGACAATAGAAAAATATCACCCAAGACATGCAGTGGAAAACTGGAAGAGGAAAGCTTAGAATCAAAATCAACTTCTGCAATGAGTTCCCTGAACCTAAATTATAAGTGGAAATGGTCTATATAAAGCATGCTACAGACAAATCATCAGTTCCAGCATCATTCCCTGTATTTACCTAGTTTACATGAGGAGGAGCAAAGGATAAATCATAAGTAAAAATGCCCAAGTTACTTTTTTTTACCACTAAGATCTGTGGAAAAATATTACCATTTACAAAAAAAAACACTAAATTTTTTTTTTTGCCTTAAAGAACTGTTAACCACCAAATACTTCTGATGCAGCATTTCCCATTCTGTGTATCATAATATCAGGTATCAAAAGTAATCACATTATCCAGAGCTTCTAGCATATTTTGAAATGTATCAGATAAGTCTTCAGGAAGAAAGAACTAAATTGCAGGTAATGAACCTTAACGTTCTAATTTCTTTTTCTTCTAAGTTTCTTATGTTAGTACTTGAAGAAAGAGATAAGATTTTCTGGTTTGAAAAAGTTGTCCACCGTATTTTGTTGATCTAGTAGGAAATACAGAGGAGGGAAGAAACCTTAATTATTGTTATGTACTATTTTCCTTTCCAGTTCTCAAGTTTCTTGTGAAATATCTAGGTTGTTTGGATTATGTGTGCCTGGGGAACTATGCTAGGATACAAAAACCCCACTACTTCAACAATACATTCTTAGAATGAACACAAATAATTTTAAGGAAAGTTTTCGATAGCCTTCTTTAATGATAATACCAAGTGATGAAGGATAATTAAAAATTAAAAATGTAGGAAGTAGGTAGACTTGCACATGAGGGAACTTTTAAGGTTCAAGGCTAAAATAGGACATGGATGCTTACTTGCACATGGTGTAGGGGTTTTAGGAGTTCTTTTGTTTTGTTGGGGGTTTTTTCCCTCTTAAGGAATTTTCCCCATACATGTTGCTAATTGGCCATAATGCCTGGACACTTAACAGACAAAAGAAGTTATCAGCGCAGGGGAGGGGGTGCAGCTGGCCCCTCTCTCATTACCTGAGGTTCCCCACATAGGAGGGAGATATCGTGAAATTGGAGACTGGGAAAAAACAGAGTTGGGGGCAGCCCCTAGCTCTCTCATTCTCTCTCACTCAGCTTTGGGAAGGAGGAGGATCGGAGCTGTTTGGAGAGGAGAACATCATGGTCCAGCCCGGTCCTGCTTCTTCTGCCATGGGGTGAGCCTCTGCTCGTAAGAGCAGCCTTCTGAACTGAGACCTTATTAACACTCACCTCACCAAGGGAGGGACTTTTTTACCATCCACCTGGGTGCCCGAGATCCTGATCTTGCCTCTCCCTGCCTTGCTTGGAGCCAGGCTGTCACTTCGTCGAGATGACCGTCACTGGGTTCTGGTTCTGTTTTGTTGTTAATGCAACAGTTGTTGTTGGTTTTGCCTTATTGGATAAACTAGTAAAGAACTGTTCTTCCTCTTCTCATATCTTTGCCTGAGTGCCCCTTAATTTCAAAATTCTAACCATTCGGAGGGAAGGGGTCCACATTTTCCATCCCAAGGAAGACTTCTGCCTTCCTTAGCAGACACCTGTCTCTCAAATCGGACACAAGGGCAAAGAAATATATAACTGAACCTTAGAAAGTATATATCAAATAACATCTTATGAAAGAGATTCCATTTTTCTGGAGATTGTACATGTTCTAGATATACCCCAACGTGTATTTTCACTGATGCAACAACTTAGTTTAGTTTGGATCAGTTAAAACTATTACAGGAGATGTGGTAAAGTATAAAAGGATAAAGGAAACAAGAAAGAAGGATGAAGAAACATTAAAGCCTTTCTTTTTATGGTATATTCTTTATGGCCTACAAGGTATATTTATAACATTGCATTCAACTTAGAGCTCTAATTTTCAGCAGCATTGGCATCACTAACTGTATTCCATATAAAAGTAACACTTCTGTTTGTTAGATTAAAATTGTGTATTTAAATGTCTTCACAAAAAGTGAGGTAGAACAAGAATGCCTTGAGGAGACAAGCTGTGCTTGCTCACGATTAGCAGCCCCTTCTTGAAATAATTTGGTTTCAGGACTGAAATAAATTATATGTGTCTTAATGACACTGAAGTAATTAAATGTCTATTTGCTTATCATTTATGTTTATTCTTAGATAATAGCTTACACTAGTTTTTGGTTTGCATCTTTTTCTCTATGTTAGCAGTTCTTACCCCAAGGGAAGCAAGCTTACAAAAGTTTAAAAAAAAGCATATTTTTAAGTTAAATGATGTGTTTACTTACCTGCTATTCTTCTCATACATTTTTTGCTTACCCACTGCAGAACAGCAAAGTTGGTCCTCCCCCAAAAGAGACATATGAAGAACTGCAACAATTATCTTTCACAAGATTCGTATACTCAGCTAAGTTTTATCCTCAGACATAAAGCTTTTTTCTAATAAGCTAATAAAATATCAAACTTAAAAATGAATCTATGAAAAATGTGTGGTTTAATGACTAAACCAGCTGATTCTTGTTGAATACAGGGAAATAATATTTTAGGAATCTGGAATCATAACTAGTGTTCTATGTCTGCTGCTCTTACCTCTACAGACTTGTGTTCCTCAGGTAAAGTCTAATTATATTTGATCCTACACATAGCTTCCTGCCCAAGAATGTTCTCATGGTATCTTGATGTATGTTTTCTACAGACAACAGAAGACACGGTTTTTTTCATATGTTTTAATTTTAAAAGTTCAAGAAGGTTTAATTCAGCTGCAAACAATGTTTCTTATGATGGTAGCTATACACAAACATTCTGAGTCAGAGCCACAGAATACAGTCAAGGTAACAAAGTCCCATGATTCTTTCTGACCCATACAGTTACAAATGCTTGGGGTGACAGCACATAGAGTAAAAATTCTCTAATTACTGAAACTACTCACTAGCCACAATTCCATATGACTTTCTTCAAGATAATTATATCATTTAAAAAACCCAAACCCATATTGGATCATTTCCAAGCCAGAAAAAATAACAGGATTGTAATTCTTCTCATCTGGACTCCTATCATATAGTTGTCTCAATGTCATAAAATTATAGAAACAACGTTCATAGGCAACAAAATAGATATATCTAGAACATTATATATCTCGACAAAATTTAGCTGTTTAAAGTAAGTCAAATGCATAACAACAAAAGATTTCCCATGGATACCTGGTTATCTTGCAACTATTAAAGAAGTTTAAACAGTTAGCTCATGTCCAAATTTTTACACTGCTGATACAATTGTCAACAAGCAAGATTAGGGGAGTTCCTTGGAGTTATCTCAATATTTCAATAGAGTTGAAAACAACACTAATGTGTCCTTTTGTGATACTGTGAAAAAAAAAAAAAAAGAGATTGGAAAGATCAAGCAGGATTCTTTATGTTGTTTCTCCAATTAGTAGTTTAATAATGAGCGCTCACTTAGGACACAGAAAAAAATGCAGAATTGCAGGACTGTCATCTCTCAGATAAACACAATCACTCTTTAGAGTCAGAATTTCCTTTTCAGTGCATAGAGCAATTTCCTGGGAAAAAGACACTATGGTGTTCTTTAGACTGCAGTTTGGAGCTGAGAAGCTTAAATGCCACTAAAGTCTTCTAATTGATTTAGCCCCAAGGAAACAGTGCACTGCTGACAAGGCAAGCAGGGTGCTTTGATGGGAAAAGGAATACATATTTTCTTGTCAGTCTGGAATATTGTGGGCAGATGGGAGCTCACTCTGCATCAACTAAAAGCCAGGCAGAAGCCAGAATTTATTAGTTTGTATGAAGTGATAAACTGCTTTCAGCTGTCTCTGAGCGTGTAGAGAGACAGCTTTATATACACTCCTTGTTGTCCCACTATAACTGTCATGCAAAACCCATGCTTGCTCACAGTCAAGACTATACATCTGTGTTTACCCAGAAGTAAAACCAATCCATACAGGAAGGGTTTATGGTTAACTCTTCACTTCTCCATATCTGAGCTGATCAACAGTTACAGAAATTAAGCTTCTGGAACTGGAAAATGTACTTATGGATATTTGCTTTGTGAGAAAAACTCTGGGTACCCTTGACAGGAAAAAAAAAAAAAAGAAGAAAAAGAAAAAGCAAGGAGGAAAATCATCAAAATCAGCTTTATAAAACAATAGTTCTTCATTGTTTGTCTGGTTTCAGTAAGTTATCCCTGCATCAGGGATTTTCTCTCTGTGCGAACAGATCTTGTCTCTGTTGCTGACAGATCTGTTCTACCAAGAGGTTGATCATCTATGATTAATTCCCACCATATAAACATATAATAAACATATTTTGGAAACATGCTTCAAGGAGTAAGAACAGATTCTGTTTTTCTATGTTGATTTCTACAGGAAGATGTTATTGACTAAGTTACTCTTTCAAGGATGTTTCTTCATTCCAGATACTGCTATACAGTTGTTACTACATTTGCATTAGCAAATGCAACCTGTGTTCTTGCTCATCCTTTTAAAATTCTCAGAAATTAGAAACTGCAGCAGAATCATTGACACAAGAAACTAATAATTCAATACCTGAAATTTTTCTGTATTTGCAATCATAACTGAGGCCAATGGCAGGAAAGGAAATCACTTAACACTGTAATTAAAATGTTCTTGTAGACTGGACCCAGAATTTGAAGGCATAATTCTCTAGAGATGGTCTAAGAAACAATCATAGCAAGAAAGAAATAATAATTAAAAGAAAGTGAAGTGATTGTAGCTCTATTCTATCAGAAGACCATGACAGGTTCCATACAACACTATGAACATTTTAAAAATGTTACAGTGGAGTAAAAATTCCAGATGTTTAAGGGGGAAAAAAAACAAAAAAACAAAGGAAATAGAGTCATAGAATCATAGAATGGTTTGGATTGGCAGGGACTAAATGCTTCCTGAATGCTGACAGGCTTCTTGAGGCCATGACCAAGGAAACTTGTTCCACTGCCTGAGTAAAGATTTTCCTACCGTCCAACCTGAACTTCTGATGCTTTAAGGCATCACCTTATGTCCTATCACCAAACACAAAAGAGAAATCATCACCTCTGTCTCCACTTTCTCTCATTAGATATTTCTAGACAGTCATGAATGAGATCACCTCTCAGTCTCCTTTTCTCTAAGGTTAATTAGCCTAGTATCCTCTGCTGCTCCTTATATGTCGTGCTCCCTAGTCCCTTCACCGTCTTTGTTGGCCTCTTTTGAATGCATTCTAATATATATCTGTCCTTCCTGTCTTGCAGAGCCCAAAACTTCACACAGTACTCAGCATAAGGCCACACCAATGCTGAATAAATCCAGCTTTCTCATATATGAAATTATTCAGTTTTTTTTATAAGCTTTGATACTTTCAGTAATTTCTCTCTTCAAAATTATTTTGGCTTTTAACTGTGGTTTTTCATACTTAACTTAACTTACTACTCTAAAATTATCTTTTCTTTTTCTTTAATTTTTCTTTCCCTGTGACACTATTGACTTAAAAGAGTGAACATACTTGAAAATTTTGTAAACCTACATTTTCTCCCTCTAAATGGGTTACCCTAGTGTTGAAGTGCTCATGACTATTATTCTTTCTGATTTTACTTTAAAATTGTAAATGTTTTCTAAAATTAGTTATGTCACAGCAGATTATTTTCAAGTAAATTTCTTAGATAGTGGCATATTTGTGTGTTTGAAAAGCAATTGAAAGCAATGAAGATGGTTTAGTATTATTGCGCCTTTGTAATGTGATTAATTTGGTAGTATCCATCTGTACTAAAGTTATTTTGAAAATAGTGTGATTATTTTACGTTCTGCCTTTTTTCTTGGCACCAGAATCTAACATAAGATTTTATTCAGGATTAATGTAAAGATCAGGAAGATTTTTATTCCTTTCAATTTGTTTAATATACCTTGCTTTATGCACTTATAAGAGATGGGGGGGGAAGAGAAATATTTTTAGGAGGGGGAAAAAAAGAGAAACGTTTTTATTTTATGAGTGTAAATAACAGCAATTTCATTGTATGGTTCACAATTTTTATAAACCGAGGATGTCTCACTAAATTAATTAAGTAAATTATTTAAAAAGCATGCAATGTATATAAGAGGTCATCTATTACATTAAATAGAGGAAATTAAAAAACAACCAATCAACCAAAAAAACCTCCATCAATAAGAGGAAATTATTTAGTTGTCTAAGTCTATGAGTTATATAATCCAAAAGAGGCCAGAAAAAAAGGATAATGTCATAGCCATCGTGCCTTTTGGTTTCTCTATTTTGAAGTTACAGTTTATAGCTGTTTTGGTGATTTCAAAAAGAAAGTAAAAGAAAAAAGTAGAAAAATGTTGGAACATTCAAACCAAAGACACTTTATTAAACTAGGTTTTATTATTAAATATTCATGAGTAAAATATTATTATTATAAAAATGTATGAAGAAAGAGACATTATCATTTCTAATTAGTTTCATTTAACCTATATACCCTATTTTTTCAGTATGATTTTGTCATACTAACAATGAAGTGAAAGTGATGATTGTTGTAATCATGTTTCTAACATGTTTTATGTGACTGAAATCCAATTTTTAAGATGGAGATTTTTCAAAAATTTACTGTACCTCAATACCTTCTATATACTTATGCACAGTGATAGTTTTTATGTATTTATAGAGAAATAATTATAAAAGAGACATATTGTCTCTTTGTACTTGATTATCAATAGAAATGACGTTTGCTGGGTTTTAGATTACTAAATACTATCTGCCAGTTCCTGTGTTCCAAGCGGCTTACAGGGATTTTTCTTGCAGTTGAAAATCATCAATATTATCATGAACCAGAAGCCAAGTTCTCTTTTGAGTTAACCATGTGAAAACACTGAAAGCCTATAGTTTGTGACCATAGATGAAAATTATGTTTTGTAAAATGAAGTAACAGAAAAAAAGTCTTGTGCATCTAAATTATCTCCCTATTGCATTTGTCTTGAACAGATATATATCTTTTGCCTTCATGGCTCTTCTTTGAGATGCTTTAATTCCACCTTTTATTGGCATATCTTCATCCAAAATCTGACACAGCTCATTGCATTCGAAGGACAAACTCAGGGTAAACTGTGACAGAATTGTCAAAGCTGAAATCTTTTCTGAAAATTCTGTTGTTAGGAACATTCAAATGTCAAATATTTTCTCAAGTTCCAAATGTTAGGCATGCCCTTAAATGCAATCAGGAAGCAGTGTCCCTGCTACTGTCATTGTTGTACATAAGCAGTAGTCCAGTTGTAATACCGAATCTCCTTTGCCCCTCCTCTCCTCTGTCTGATAGGCTTTAAAAATCTGAATTTACAGATCTTACAGATGGTATTATAGAATGAGTGTCTTGTTAGTAGCTCTTGTAGAAAATTTTTCAGTGTGTCTGGTTCCATTCATGCATCTCTGCTCACTAAGCGGAGACCTCTCTTGAGACTGAGACTTGAGAACACTGCACAGAGGAATCTGAAGTTGCTCCAGGTGGGTATACCTATGTCTGCTATGAGTGATATTGAATATGAGCTAGTAAGCTGGGTTTGATTTTAACTGCTTCTGTGACTTAAATAACCTGTTTTGCTGAGGTCATAATCATAACTAGACTCACAGATCTCTGCACAAAAATTGTTTATGCACATTTCAAGTCCTCAGTTCTCTACCTGAAAGCTGGGTAAATTCCAATAATGACTTAAAAAAACATTAGGCCAGCTAAATTCTTGCTGTATAAATACCAAATGGTACTTCATACCTTAAAATAGTCTTTATCATACCTGTAGGGATTCATTGTCATTCATAGTGTGATTGAATCCCAGAAAAAAAATCTGCTCAGATAAGACTACAAAGGAAGAGTTGATGAAGAAATGTTTCTTTTATAAGTGTGTTGCTCATCTTGAACATAATTTATTGACAATACAAGCTACAAGATGAAAGTTTTGAAGACTGTCATACTTAGAAAGAAAAGCAAATTGGGGTTTTGCTATTAATGGTGGGTGTGACAAAATTACTGACCAGATTTTAACCAGAAATTAGCTTCGCATAAATAGCAAGACTCATGAAGAGTGACGGTTAGGATAAAAGGTCATAAAGGAAAAAAATAATGGAAAAGATCATAGTTTAATGTCACTAACAAAAAGCAATGATACCCAGAAATTGTATGAAAAAACAGATTCCTCTAAAACTACACTTGAAATCTCATTAATTTTTCTTGGCTGTAGCTTAGCTATATGTTGTAGTCACAGAAATAACTAGACTTATTCTGTGGCTGTTGACAGTAAAGTTACACTTCAAATGTTGTAGCATGTCACTATATCAGAGAATGACAGAATCACAGAATGGCTGAGGTTGGAAAAGTTCTCTGGAAGATATCCGGACCAACCCCCCCAGTGAAGCAGGGCCACTAGAGCTGGTTGCCCAGGATCATGGCTAGATAGCTTTTGAATATCTCCAAATGTGAGAGACTACACAATGTCTCTGGACAACTTGGGCCCAGAGATCAATCACCCTCTCGGTGAAAAGAGTTCTTCCTGACGGGCAGGGGGACCGTCCTGCACTTGAGTTTGTGCTCTCTGACTCTTGTTCTGTCCTTGTGCACCACTGAAAAGAGCTTGGCTCTGATCTGATAAGATCCCCCTGAGCCTTCTCCTTCCCTAAATGGTTAAATGGTTCCGGATCTCTCAGCCTTCTCCTGTATGAGAGGTGTTCCAATCTTAGTGGTCCTCCACTGGACTGTCTCCAGAACGTTGATGTATCTCCTATAGTGGGGGGATCAGAACTGCACACAGCGCTCCTGGTGTGGCCTCAGCAGTACTGAGCAGAAGGGAAGGGTCATCTCCCTTGACATAATGACAATCAATTGTCTAATGCAGCAAGGGCATGCTGTTGGCTCATGCAGAGCCTTATATCCAGTGGCATTCCCTAGGGATCCAAAAGGATCCAGTCTTACCCATCTTTGTCAATGACCAGGACAAAGGGGTAGAATGCACCCACAGCAAGTTTGCTGATGATACAATATTGCGGGGAGTGACTGATACACCTGAAGGCTGTGCTGCCATTCAGTGGGACCTTAGGCAGGAGAGTTGGGTGGAGGAAAACTAATGGGGTTCAACAAGGACAAGTGTAGGATACTGCAGCTGGGAAGGAATAACGTCAAATACCAATATAGGTTGGGGGCTGACCTGCTAGAGAGCAGCTCTGCAGAGAAGGATCCGACCTTCTCTAACAACTTTTTTTAAATCCCAATACCCATTTTCAATGTCAAAAAAATTTTGTGTGAACCTCACAAATCAATTTCAGTTCTATTGGCTCCATATATATATTTTGTCAGCACATACAGCCCAATATTGCTAAAATCTGCAGTTTTAGGATTACTGAACTGTACCGTCATATTTTAAAAATTTAAACTGGATCTGATTAAAAAAAATAAAGATTATCAGCTGTCAGATTTCATGATCACTTCCTTATCCGGTCAAGAAATCGACACAGAAAATAAGAAAAATCAAAAGCTTTCTGTGTCAAATATAAAATTATTTATATTCTGTTTTCTGTATGAAAGAGTGACACTTATAACTTCCTGGAGCTTTAAAAATATTTTTTCAAATAATTTGAATAAAGCTGTGCAACCTATATAAAGAAAGTATGTCTTTTGTAAATAAAATAAAATCGTCATAAAGAGTCTCTGTGGTCATGTTTGTGAAAATGGACAAATGTTTTGATTTTACATTGCATTCTATTTGTCCCTGTACAGTGACTTACAGCAAAGCCAGGTTGTTCAGACCCATGGCACAACACTACAGTGTAAGACAATGGGGGTACACTAAGCAGAGAGGTATGCTAAGGGGTTCAGCAAGAAATAGCTGCTGAAAGAATAACATTTGTTAAATTATTTGCACTGTAAAGCCTGAATTATATCTGTGTCTCTGTGGAACAATATGCTCCAGCCAGATCAACTTTCCTGTATATTCAGCCCTATCATGTTTGTCTCCTTCCTTTAAAGGTGTTTAGCCAAGATTCTACTTAATTTCTGACTCATTTTCTAATATCATATCTCATACTTATATAGACTATTTTTATTTTTCCATCTCAGACCATTTTCTTTCTAGTGAATTCTTTTTATTTTTATACCTTTTGACAACCTTCATATCCAGCTCCAACTTTGACCCTCTTCACTTACTCACATTGTTCCTGCGGGTTTGATTTCTCTCCTTTTCCTCCCCTGCTGGGTCATTGCTCATTATAAAATC
Source organism: Callaeas wilsoni (assembly GCA_013398955.1). Lineage (NCBI taxonomy): Eukaryota > Metazoa > Chordata > Aves > Passeriformes > Callaeidae > Callaeas > Callaeas wilsoni. Next base: position 6,752 of record VWPU01014427.1, on the reverse strand, counting down.
TTAATGCACACTTTCAAACCTCTCTAGCTCACAATCTGATTTTTTCCTCTTTTCCCTGTTCCAGATCCTGGATATTTATCATTCTACTTTTGACATATAATCTCTTCATGAACTTTGTTTTATTCTATTATAGAGTCATGGTTTCCTGCCTTTGGCAGCTTCAGTCTTCCTACAGGTACTGACATTCCACATACATAGAGTTATGCACATTCTGAAATCTTCCCTGAAATGTTATGCTTTCCTTCTCCCATTACTATCTTACTTCCTCTTTTTCTAAATGTAGATGCTGTAAATTCATTCCAAAGTGATTCTGTTCCACTAAAATATTTTTCTTACAAAATGAGAAAATGAACTGGTATTCAGCACAATCCTTCTTTAGTTTTGCATAAATTGAAAGAAAAAATACAGAAATCTGTGCTAATAATTTATTTCTAATGGCATCCCTTTACTGCCTACAAGCAGTTTGTATAATCCATAGAATGCAGATTATTATTTTATTCTTCAAGACATTGTATCTGTTTTTTCTCAATTTATTTAAGATGTTCAGGTAAAATACAACATGAAAGCAATTTCATTTCAGCTGAAGATGTTTCTAAGTGTCTATGTGTTTTAAACTGCAGAATACATGTTCATGTACTTCATCTTCAATGCAAAGAAAAGACAGAGTGTCTTTAGAAAAATATGGAGTTATGAAATGGCTGGGCAGCACACCATGTAGGCTTAAATTGAATGGTTATAGTTTCATATATTTTCAATAACATTTTTGTATGGGTGAGTGGTTTCTGCATCCTTTTTCTATGCAAATTACTCATTTATTTCCAATCACTGGGCCAACAAAAAAGTGTGTAGAAAACAGAATTATTTTTTCTCTATTTGGTGCTAATATCTGTTTTGAACATCTTGTGAAAATTTGCACACCGTTAGAAATTAATCTAAAAGAGCATTTTAAAAAGTAAAGTTTGCATCATAGGAGACCATTTGTTACTTTCTTTTTGCATTATTTTGTGAGAAAAAAATCATGAATACACATTTTTTGCTAGTTTATAGTATCAAAGGCAATGAGAAATAATGAAGTTGCCAAGAATTAAAAAAAAAAAGAAAAGAAGGAAAAAAAGAAAAAGAAAGGGGAAAAAAAATCATCACAAAAATATTTGCTGCTTTACGTAACAGGCTATTTTTTCCAGATTATAGGTTTCTCAGATCAGGGTGTATAATTTTTTCTTTTCTTTTTTTTTAACTGCTTTTCAGATGCTACATAGATTAATGGCCAGTTGGATATAGATGAAACCCATTGGGCTTAATCATTCCTCTTTTATGGTCCTTATTCTAGACACATCTCCAGGTAAACACCCACTAGGAGCTAATCTTTCTTCATTTCTTATTCATTGTTCAGAAGTAAACTCCTTTCCTTTATTCTTTCTTTCCTCACTAGATTGCACATTTTCAGAGTTTACAGCGTTTAGGTACCCACTGAGCTCTGGGAAACTGGTGTTAACAAATGCATTGATTTCCTGTTATACTGGACGAGACACGTTGTTAGGTTCCTCTCTGTAACTCCGACGTAAAGCAGCATTGCACAGTACGTACTTCATTCATGGACTGGGTTCTTAAAAATGCAAGTGCTTGTGTTTTAACTAATCTTGATGCGGCTTCTGGATTTAGCACTACATCAGCTCAGATGCCAAGAGGGTAACAAAAGGCCTTTTGGCACACATACAAATCCCACTTTGGATTGAATTTAACTGCCTAATGTTGTCTGAGAGAATTTCTTCTGGCCTGATGACTTTTCTGTCATAGAAGAGCTAAAAATAGAAAAATGTCACAAAGGCAGTGCACACAGCTCACTAACTGTGCATTTCTGGCAGTTTCTGAACAAAATGAGGTACTTTAACCCACAATTCACTGCAAAAATTTACACAAATGTGCATCTCAAAGTTTGTATACGGCACTTTTCAGAGAAAATGAGCCTATAATAACCTTATATAACTTCCTAGAAAACAAAAGTCTGTACTATTCAGGCAATTTGAAAGAAATAGATCGTGACAGACTTTTAATAACGGTATACAAAAAATTCAGTCACTAGAAATTAAAGGTTTTATGGTAAAGTACATCTAATCCACTGGCAGGATCATGTTTTTTGTGGGAAACAAGGACATACTATTTAGTGCTTAATTGCAGCTGTTCACGCTGTCTATTAGAAAAGGCAAAGTTAGTGATGTTGACAAAGGCAGTCAGGAACTCATAGGAAACAATCCTGGCATATACTAAATACTGTTACTTATATGTCTTTTCTTTTTCTTTCTTTTAATCATGGCAGCCTTCATAAAGTTTAACAAATAATTTAACATTAATTTAGTGTAGGCCAAGTCTAAGAGTATTCATGTGAACGATGATAACTTTGGCCCGTTGCTACCACTATCATGCATTTTCCATGACCAGTATGAAGAATTCCACGGGCCCCTTCACCACCCCTTGGAGGGCAGGAAAAAGAGAGCTTCTTGCAGTTTTTTTTCCTTTCTTAAATATGTTATCATAGAGGTGTTACCAGCTTTTCTCACTGGCTTAGCAGTGTGTCTGTTCTCAGAGCCAGCCAGAGACTGGTTTTGCCATGCACGGAGGAAGCTTTCAGCAGCTCCTCACAAAAAATCACTTCCATGGCTGGCTTTTTCCCTCCTCATCAAAAATTAAACCATGCAAATCCAAAGGAAGATGACATTTTAGAGAGTTTTTAATATTGACTGAGAATCCTTTGTCCACCCCAAGATGAGAATAAGATTTTAAGACCATGTTACTAATTTATTTTCATGTTTCCTGAGCCCAAAACAGTTTATGTTGTTCAAATTTTAACACTTCAGAGTTTTGTGCTGTTAGAATTTTCCTGACCTGTAACACTTTTTCTGCCAGTAATGGTAGACTTCTGTTAATTCCACTGTCAGTAAAAACTTGAAGCTTGCCAGCACCAAAATTTTCAGACTCTCCATCTTGCTTTCTTTAACTGATTGTGATAGACTGCAAGTGTAAAAATCTATGTTTCACTGAATTTTATTACTGTCGGCTTAGAATTTAGCTCAGTCTTCAAAATTCAACAGACTTTATTCAACAGATGAATGAACAAAAACCATCAAAAAATGAATTTTTCACATAGTGGATAATCTTTCCAAAACTATGTATCATTATTAAAAAATAACTTAGAGCTACTTTTATGTCTTAAGCACAGACATCTCATTAAAGGGTAGTTTTGTGATATGAATTAGGAATTTTAAAAACAGGCCATTACAAACAAATGTACCACAAAAAAAAGATTGGTTTACTGTTCCCCACCTTTAGCATTAATTGCAGTACACCTGGTACCACTACTAAGTATTACTGTTAAAAAAAAAAAAAAAACAAACAAACTGGTATGGAAAAGAAATTACCCATTTCTTATGAACAAAGGTTTGGAAAGCACTTGCTATAGAAATACTGTTCTAGAGTTATTTAACACTTTAGTAGCTAAGCAAAAACTTAGCTTAATCATTTGAAAGACAGTATATGAAAATCTTATTGGAAGTGCTAACATAAATTCCTTTCAAGATACACATAGCTGATGACAAATTAAGTTTGTTCTTGAATAAATGCAAACTCAAAGATCTAACATCAAAATCTATTTTTTTATATTGTTATTTATAGCTATTGCTTAAATATTTCCCCCATAATTTTTTTCAGTCACTCACACTTTCTGTGCTAGTCTGCCATATTCTCTGCTCTAACAGGGAGAGCAGAAATTTCTCTCTTTCTGTCTATATCTGCTAGTTGCTAATTTAGTCTTCTCAGAACTCAAACATTCTCATTATATTGACAATATGATTATTTGTCTTTCTGATTTAGCCCTCACCTAGGACAATCCTTTAGCATCTGTTCTGGGTATCCTTCTCCCATTCAACCTTTTATCACAAATCTCTTGCTTACAGACATTGTACTCTCCTGTTTTCTTTCCTTAAGTAACACTGCTCTTTGTTATGCTGTAATTTATCTAGTCCTTGCTGATCTCTATTCTTTCCCTTTTCTTCTAACATCTTTGTGGATACCTCAACATCTACTTAAGTTTTGATAACCTAGCTGAGATAACACAACTTTTTTTCTTTTTTTTCAGTTGTTCTCAATGTCTTTAATCAGAAAAAAGAACAGGAAACCTCTGCTGTTTTAGGAAATATTGGTCAAATGCTGCTCTTGAATGGAATATGTAGCTATCTTGAAAGACTCACCAGTCTGGTGTTACACCAAGCTCTTCAAATTGAAAATTGATCTTCTCAATCCAGACACATTTATCATGTCATTAATGAAGTTTTGAGTGTTATTCTTCTCCGTCCCTTAGTCCACACATCCAAGTTTTGATGGTGCTCATTTACAGTAATTGATCTCTACATAATTAAAATTTATGTTCCTTACCAAATGTTCAAAGTGCTGGTGTTTTTTGACTCTACGATTATTCCATGCATATCATGTAATCATATACCAAAAAAAGCAAACACTTATGGTGACCATATTCCCTCTCCTTTTCCTGTAATATTTTCCCAGTTGTTTTTTCTCAGGAAAAACTCCCAATCGCTGCAAAAAAAACCCTCAGCTTCTTTTTCTAAGTTGAAACAGCTTAGGAATCTTTCCTTTTTAATTCATATACTGCTAGAGTTTACCAGATTATCTGCAGTCATCATTCTGTTCCTATGACATGGCAAGACCCCTTTCCAGAATAATTCTGTGTTCACTTGTCTGCTTCATCCTCTAAAGCACTTATATACTATCCCTCAGTTGCACAACACTGTCTTCTAGCAATTTTAGGAAAAATTCCTCTCCACAAGCTCCTAAGTGGGCTCTTCATTATGGTGTCTTTAGAAAACCAACACGTCATTCTGAATAAATAAGTGCTCTACAGAGACAATTATTTATAATGAATAATCTCTGATCATGTGTAAATGTCAAGTTTCAGACAGACAATCCAAGTAATAACATACTTAGTAATGTTCCGCACCTGACATCCTTTTATTATTCGTTATAGGTATTGACTTAAGACTTTGAACTAGATAACCTCTTAAGTGTTTGGATACTATCGATTTCATCTGCAATTTCAAGGTCTCACCATAGCACTGAGACTGTTTTCAACATAATTTTATAATCCCTTTCTGATTTTACATTGGAGTAGGGAAAATGTGGTTCTTTCAAAGGCATTTAATCACCAATCCAAATAAAAGAGAAAAAAAAGCTGAATCTAGCTATCACAGGCTTAATTCCTGTATTTCCATGGAATTTAAGCTTTGAATACTGACATGTACACAGTATTGTTTGTTTATCACTGAGCAATTCAGATCAGAGATTTCAACCAGCTCTGGTATAGTTCTTAATTTCTGCAAATGCTTCAAACAGTTGAAGTTTATACTATGAAACTAAAAGTTAAAAACTGATACTGCTTAGTTTTAAGTTTTCTAGAAATTAGCTAGAAATATGCAAGAACTATAAAAAGTAAATTACGATTAATTATGTTCTTTATAATTTTGTACTATTATTTTACCATTTACATGAGATTGTATAAAATTATTTCTAAATTAATTACATTATTTAAATGTTAACTCTTATTGGAAGTACAATGCTAATCAAACCTGACATTTTATAAATGATAAAATTATTAACTAATGAGAATAATCTTCTCCAATCTGATAAGAAAATGATCTCATTTTCATAAAGGTAAGGTTCACACTAATTTCCTAACACCTCAGAGTATAACTCCATATCTGATTTTAAGTAATAGTTCTTAATAAAACACAGTGCTATTCCTTTTTATTTTATGGGTTTGCATCAACTATAGGTATCTGTAGAAAAAAGGTTGTATAAAATACAAGTTCTAGCATGTATAGCCATTATTGACACTGGAATCTATACTACTAGAAGAAAAGTACTGTTTTCTTCACAGTGGATTAACAAGTTTTCTTGTAAGCACTGATCCTGGAACATATCCAGTATCAATATCTGTGACAGTGCCAGGAGTCACACTAAGAAGTTCAAATGACCAGTGAAAATGAGCAAGAGTTAAAGCTCTTGTTGGTACTTTAAAAGTTCAGGTAGAAACACATGCATCCTCCAAACAAGGGGATGGTTTTACATATATTGATACCAGCCAAGTGTTTCTTTCTCAACAATAAATTATTATTATTGAATGATAGTAGCTTTCTCCATTTAAAAGGGATAAAATATTTGCAGGTATTGAATGATAAATTTGAGTGAAGGCATTGAGTGCACAGGATAAGAAAGTCTGACAGGTGAAAATGTTAATTTTTTGGAAAATTTTCTATTATAAAAAAGGAGGAAAGTCAGCCTATAGTAAAGAACAGAGAAGGAAACATATACATTCGCATAATATGAGATTACCATGATCCAATGAGTTTTGTGCCAATTACTTAAGCAGTGGTCAGTGTGGTCTTAGGACTACTACTGCGTGTGTTTGAGAGTTCACATGCGGCAAGTACACTGAGATTTTGGGTGATTGAGGAGAATAAATTCAATGCTTATACTTCAATGAGAAGGAAAAAAGAAGCAGAAGTAGGAATACACTGGGAACATGTGTTTGACATCCACACACTTAATACCCTTCCATGGAAGAACTGAAGAGCTGAAATTGGAGAAATTAATTAAAATTAGAATGAAATCCAACCACGACGTGTAACAAAATTTGTACTTCAAATGGAGAATTAATGGTAGATGGCCACCCCCATCCTCTTCGA